>OZ023263.1:206219937-206244937 GCA_964006375.1 Tillus elongatus
GTGTGTAAGTTTTAATTGTTAACTTTACTAATAAACCGTATTAAATAGTGTAATGTTCTTATGAAAATTCGCTACTATAACGCACTTGCTTCATAGATTTGGTAGAGGTCAGTGTCGTGTTGTAAATCTACATGATTTAAATAACCTTTCATATTGAATAGATAGAAAAAATTCGAATGCTTTTGGGGTGAATTGTGTGTAGGAATCAGCTACTTAAGTTTAACAAAAATAAGTTTAATCAGGTCCAATGATTTACTTAGGAGATAAAGTGCGTTGCGTGATTTGTTACAAAACTAATGAAAAATCTCTACTGTCACTTGCTGCATCCCGACTTTTATGTTGATAGTGAAATCGTGTTTGGATTTTTTTTTCTAAATTAATAAATTCGAGTATGTATCTAAATATAAACTATAGTTAACTAAAGGCATCTGTTTGCTACATAAATAGGGCATTTTATTTCTTTCATTGTTCCGTAGAAGACAGCTTTCATATGTGAACTGTAACTAACTAGCAATTATTTTTCTACACTTAGTAAGCTTGAACAACACTAGTTTTAATTATATTGTCTATATAAGGGTGTCACCAGTTCTAACGACTACCAGATGATTCTAATCTCACTGGTGCATTAGAGTAACTTTGTCTGATCGCTTTTTCCAAGTATATTTATATTTTCTTACTTTGGTTTTCTTCTTCTTCCCTCCTGATGTTTTTGTCATTATCATTACAGTCTTAAGGCGATGTCGCCTGGTGCACACAACCTTGGTTCTCTGTCTCGAGTAGTACGTGTTTTACTGTAGCTCCTTCACTTGATGAATTGAGAAATGTAAGTAACTAAGGGTCTTAAACTGAAAACTAAGTTACAGTGAAAGCCAAAATGATTTGTTCGTCTTTAAAAGACACTAAAAAAAGAAATGTGCCTCAGTCAGAAAAATAGATGATAGAAATCGAAAGAGGAGGCTTTGGAGATATTTTGACAGTGCCTTGGTAGTTGTCGCAATGGAGCTTGTGGATTGCGATGCATATTTTGTGTTAAAATATATTAAATTTAGTTCCATGATTATAACACAACGGTTATTTTTAAGTCAATGTTCGTTGTGTTCCGGGCCTAAGTGTGATTTCGTACAAAAAAATAGGGGGTGAATTGAAAAAAGAAAAACAACTGCCGGGAGATGATCTACATGAAGCCCTGAAAATTAAAAGCTGGTGAAACAATCAATTCTTCGAGATTATGTCAATCAGTGAGACGAAATGCGGCAGTGTTAAATTAATCTACCACGAGTACCCGAAGATCTGCACGGGATGAAATTCCATTCGTACAAAACAGCAAAAGTTCAGTTTAACTAAACGTACTAAACAGTACCGTAATCAGCTGTGTCGTGGGTTTTTTGGAGTTACAGAATAATCACCAGATATTGCAACATGTTTGTTTTTCATGAGTAACTAAGCTCACTTTACTTAACATGGCATGGTTAACAAACAAAATTTTCACCATTGGGCTAAAAGACGTGTAAAATTCACGATTATATATATATATATATATATATATATATATATATATATATATATATATATATATATATATATATATATATATATATATATATATATATATATATATATATATATATATATATATATATTATCCAAAAACGATTATCATCAGCCCGTATTTTTTTTTTTTTTTAGAAAAATTAATTACTCTTTTCAACAATTGTTATATTGCAAAACATATAGATATCTCGCGAGAGACATTTCCAAACAGGCTCATTTTTTGAAACGGTGATCTGCATTGGCCCGCGAGATCTCCTTAGATTACTGCCTATCACTTCTTCTATTGAGGTCATTTAAATAGCAAAGTTTTAGGGAGCAAACATAGAGATTCAGAAGTGCTTAAAAAAATTCGGGACGTAGCAAGTATAGCAAGTAGTGAATTTTCATAAGAATTTTACACTATTAGTGCGGCATGTTAGTAAATTTAATACTTAAAATGTAAACAGACCTTAATAATCGGTTTTAGAGGTCCTAAAAGGCGCTTATTTGAACAAAATTTTTGAAAGCGTTACTATCGATATCTTTCTATTATCAAAGAATATTTTAATCTTGTGCTCAAAAATGAAGAAACTACATTTTTTATGTAGCTAGAAAAGTAAAAATTGGTATACCAATCTAGCTACTCTGAAAAGGAAAACATCTGCCAAATTATAAACGTGGCAGGTATTTTTCCTTATTAATCGCCTGGATGATTTCGTTTTAGTCAACTTAATCAAACCGGTTTTTCCAACAACAAAAAACTTTCTTAAAAACATTTTCTATTACTAAATTTTCTTATAAAAATCCACTAATATCAACAATAAAAAATATCTGCTGAAAATTTTAAAGGTGATAAAGTTATCAAGGTGCTTTTAAAAAAAATGAGCACTGAGTCTAAACGTACGAAATCTGGAAACTATTGTTTCTACCAAATATTAAAGTGCAACAAAACAAGATGTTAGATGGATTGCGCGAGAATAGAACCTGATCCGAGAATCCCGGCCGTCCGGGTGGTAGCCGTGTATCTGTTGAACACGTTACCCCTCAGCCACTGAGGCTAGATATCAAGTGTTTGTTCGCGCGGTCTTACACCCGAAGCATATAGGTATATACAATTACAGAATTAACGAACTGTTTTAAAATCATTTTAATAGAGACGAGGACCTATTTTAATTACGATATTTGGTTCATGTTTTCATTCCTCACATTTTATAATATGAATTTTACCAAATCATAGTTTGCCTCAAACGTCATAATTTCTTTATAAAACCATAGCTCTGTAAAAATTTCCTTCCATAAACATTGTTCTTTTCACTATAATCTACATTTTCGATATTTCATCTCCCAACTTGATCCGCTAGGTGGTCAGCGAGGGGTGAGATATCGTAAGGTATCACCGTCCTTGTTAATAAATTAACCATAACCCCTTAGGGTATGAAGCTGCTGGAACCATCCCATACTTATGTAAGGGCGGAAACGAGAAGGGTAAACGCTCAGTTTCTATTTATCTTGTTTTAAATCTTGCAACCCTAGCGAGAACATCTAAAATATTCATTTAAATTTGTAATTATTCTTTTTATATATTTTATGTAGAATCCTAAACATATTTCTTATTTTAATAAATCTGTATTTTTCTACATTCAGCTTTTATTCACTTGTATAGGTTTCGCCGGAACCGAAAGCAATTCCGATCCATCGACAGCAACCTTCTTCACTGAATCCTACCCTGCATCCACAGGCTGGTCCGTCTCCGCAATTCCGCCGATAATTCTTTGGGGCTTCCACTTTCTCCCTAAACCGTCTGTATCCTTATTTTTAGAAAGTGGTGGCGCTCGATACTCTTGTATTGGCATTTTTTCGACCGACCGCTCCACCCTTCGGACATAGCAGGTTCACATGTGCTAGTAATAAATATTTTCGATTATATCTCAATGACTCCATATGGCACCAGTCAAAAATTTCGTAAAAAATCAGTGGAAAAAAAACTTATAAATTCTACAATGTATAGACGCATATTGAAATCGGAATTACACGAAAAAATATTTTTTATGCTATAAAAATAACTTGGGACAGAAGGGGTTAAACCACTGCCTTTAACTGTCAAAAATCTCCGATATTCCATAATTCCTTTCTAATTACTATACTTTTAAAGCAATCAATATTTTTGTCAATATTTAAAATTTTACGTGGTACTTTACATTGACAGATAGGTCATAAGGTTAAAGTATTTTTTGAGGCAAGTGCGGCGTACTTGATTTTTGCTGATTCAAAATGAATCAGATGTTCTGAGTAAATTATTTAACTAAACTTATATTTACTTTTGTCTTTCCATTTAAACTTGCAAAAATAACTCAAATGTATTAATAAGAATGACCTGTTATTCTGTTATACACATTTTATCTCATAGTTTCCCAGTACTCATTTTAGAACCCCTAAAAACACACGTGTTTCTATAAATATTTAGCTTTTACATAATTTTAATAGCACATAGTGGGCGAAATACGTCTGAAAGCGATAAGACGATAGTTCTCCTTTGAGATCACAGCGCTTTTCAATATATCTATCTAAGAAAGTTCAAACTCATTTTACATCATCTCTATTATTGTAACGTTAGAACAAAGCTGTGTAATCTACAAAGTAACAAAATTAGTCCAACAAAATTTATGCTTATTTATCCAGGATCACTTACCGTTCTAAACATAGAAAAGTTCAAATACAACATGATCTATAACCTAGAAGTAACATGCGCTTTAAAACATCAGTCAGTGTCCGATGCGAGAAGTAAAACTTCTCCGATATTTAGCGCTCTTTGTAAACTGTTCGTATGAAGGAATCAAGAATCAAGTGGCTTATAAAAACGGAATTGTTTGACATGGCGTTTTAACAGAGATAAAACTGGCTTTGGTACAGACTAGGAAGTTTGTTGGAACAACCTCATTTAACACAATCAATGAGGAACGGTAAATAAAGCGCTATCAGAAAAGATAAACATAATTTATATGGTTGAGATACAATAATTGACATTTCACAGACGCATAAGCTGCATAATGGGATCAACGTCAATTAATCCTACAACGAATGCTCCAAGTTAACAAGCAGATAACCAGCTAGGGAATTAATTAGCCACTTTAAATGGCTTCGACAGTTGCTAAAGCGATTTGAATGCGAATTCAAAATGTTTGTATTTCAGCATTTTCATTGTTTTTTGTAAGAATATTTAAATATTCTTACATGCGTAACTGACTCTGTGTTTTGGTTGCGAGGACACACTCAAAAGTTCTTAAGTAGAAAATCTGGATGCATCAATTGCGTTATGGTAGCGAAATTTCATAGATATGATCTCTGCTTTCTTTTACCAAAATTCGCTAAAAACCTTTGCTATGCAACAATTCTCTAAGAGTCAATAATAAATTTAAAATTATACATTCTGATCTCAATATAGACGCAGTGACTTTCTGTGGCTTTACAGGGGAAATTGTCTTTTGCCTTGCAATGTGGTACAAAGCAAAATCGTTTACAAAAAAGAAAACAAGCCACAGAGAAAGTGCCTACGTCCGTATTGAGTATGGAACGGTTTCGCCAAGTTAAGGCAACGACAAAAGATCTGATCTGCAAATGTGTGAATCAAATACAGCAGAGTAACTGTTCCACCTTAATCTAGCACCTTGTTACAGACATTTCATGTAATATTTCCCGCTCATAGATCGCATCAGTTCCATAATATCTGACTAAAAATCACCAGTTTTCTGTTTCAAGTCAAAATTTTCCCGAAACAACTGGTCTGATTTTTCAAACTAACGAACTAATCCAAGTCAGTTACAAAAGGAAGGTACCTACCAAATTTCATTAAAATCAGCCCGTTATATATATATATATATATATATATATATATATATATATATATATATATATATATATATATATATATATATATATATATATATATATATATATATATATATATATATATATATAAGTAACGGTCGTCATTAGTTTTTTTTTTCTTCCTCGGGGCTCGTCCGCGTCTTTGCCGCCCCGATAGCACCGCAGCCTTTGGCTTATTGTGCATTATCAGAATCTCATTTAAGGGCAATCAACCTTAACGTAGTATGGCCAATAAGAATTCGAACAGTAAGTTATTGGTTATAACATACTTTATATATTCCGTGGCAAATTGACACTTCTACAGAATATATTAGGCTAGATGTATTCTCGCCACATACAGAACCGTAGACCGGTTTCGCTCTAATTAGAGCTCTTCAGTGCGGCATACTAATTGTAGCTAAAATACACTTATAGAGTAATACGGCTATGGTAGCCAGCCTTCCAACACTGAGTGGTGAGACACGAAGCAACATGCCGCCACCTAGTTTCGCAACCAAGTAGTATGTTGTCACGCCAGCCGGTTTCGCTCTAATTAGAGCAACTAGGTGGGGCACGTTGCTTCGTGTCTTACCACTTAGTGTTGAAAGGCTGGCTACCATAGCCGTATTACTTTATAGGTGTATTTTCGCTACAATTAGTATGCCGTACTGAAGAGCTCTAATTAGAGCGAAACCGGTCTACGGTTCTAATTCTGGCGAGAATACATCTAGCCTTACATACTTTGTCCCTATATTAGGGTAGAAATCGGCCAGGGCTGACAATTTACTAAATTGTTAGTTGGTTGTATACAGTCTCTATTTTTAACACTTTGTGTTATTTGGAGCTGGCGTGACATCATACTACTTGGTTACGCAACTAGGTGGCGGCAGGTTGTTTTGTGTCTTACCACTCACTTAGTACTTCTACAGAAGCCTACAAAGAAACAACACCTTAAAAAAACAATTCAGTTACAAAAGATCAGATATCTCACAAATAACTGAAGTAAGTTTTAAAAACTGAATTATCTGCAATGCACTAACGAGGACACGTGATAAGTATATTACATCGTTTTCTTTCAAATTTTAACACTAGCCACGTCTTTTATAAGGATTTGTTTGTGTGGCTATGTGTGTGTGTGGCTATGTGTGTGTGTATGTGTGTGTGTGTGCTTCTCCTATGTGCAATGTCTCCAAGCTTGGTTGCAAGACAACTGGATGCAATGTAATTCCGTTTATACCTTTCAGTTTTTTTATTTAAAGTTAGTTCAGTTATTGGTAACTGTTTGTCACTAAATTGTTGTTTCTTTGTAGCTTCAGCAGAAACGTCAATTTGACACCAAATATATAAAGCATGTTGCAACCAACAACTTAATATACATATATATATATATATATATATATATATATATATATATATATATATATATATATATATATATATATTCAATATATAAAGACTGAAACTGGCTCCGAATATGGGTTTTATGGGTTCTAACTCGCGCTTATTAAAAAGAATTTTTTTTTAAATTCAAACATCCCGATCTTGTCATTGGCGAATATTTTTTCTACGAAAGTTTTTTAAAAAGGACTAAGAATTATTTTCGAATTAAAATTATATATAGGCAACTTTGGTGGGTCAGTGGTAACAACGTATGCGTCTAAAAGGTCGTGGACTTGATTCCTAGTAGAAGCCTTATCTCACTTTATATACCGTAAAATTAACGTCAACCAAGGTTGTGACATTGTGTTTATTTAACCCTTTGAGGACAACTGGTTGGTGACAGAAACCACCTTCTATGAAATCGGTTGTAGCAATGCCAGCTGGTTTCCAATGATGTATAAATAGTTTGCCTATATCCACTAGTAACTGCTAGTGGCATTTATTCAATTGTTTAATCTCAATTCGTCTGGAATTAGTCATTATCTCCCGCGCGTTTTTCATGTGTGCAGGTTAAGTTTGTGTTATACCAGTTTTTGTGATTTTTATTGAAAATATTCTGAAAAATGTCTGGTAAGTTATGAAATATTACCATACAAACACATTATTAGTGTAATTGCTTCAGTGTCTGATTATAATTTCTTCGCATGACATGTAATATGTGTCGTCACAGCTGATAACCACCGGGCTAACGTGCTATTATTTTGTAGGTTGTAAAGATAATTGGACGTTTGAAGACTTAGAGGCAATGTCCGAAAGAGAAATTTGGGCAATTTTAGACGATATTCCCAGCGATATTGAATCTATCACATCTGATGTAGATGACCAAGTAGCTGAACTTTCAAATAAAGCAGAGCTGCCAGACCCAAGCCAAGAACTGTTTGATATAGAATCATTGGAAATCTGATACGAATCAGACGAACATGTACAAGATAGTGACTATGACCCTGATGATGACATCCCATTGTCCGCACTACGTACTAAACTATGTAGATGTTCAATTTCCTGGACAAACGATCCTCAGTTCACTACTATAGTACAAACATTTTCGAAGCAAACTGGTCCTAACGTGCCAGAAAGTGTGGAGAGCCCAAAATATATGTTTCTTCATCTGTTCCCAGAAGAGATTATAAATCATATTGTGTGTCAAACTAACTTGTACGTTGTCCAGCAAAATTGGCAAAAACGTTTTGTACCTACTAATAACCACAAAATCAAGAGATTCCTCGGAGTAAATATGATCATGACTTTGAAGAAGATGCCTAGATATCGAGATTACCGGTCATCCATAGACGAAATGAGAGACTTCTATATAATTTCTGCAATTTCAAGGAACAGATTTTCATGGCTACTTACCAACTTACATCTGAATGATAATGCTTTGCAACCTAAGAAAGACGAAGTGGGGTTTGATAAGTTGTACAAAGTAAGGCCACAACTGACGAAATTATCAGAGACTTTCGCTGCAACATTACATCCAAGTGGATACCAATCAATCGATGAATCGATGATCAAATTCAAAGGACGAAGTAACGTACGGCAGTACATGCCGATGAAACCGACCGAACGTGGATATAAAGTTTGGGTACGAGCCGATTCTACCGGTTATATGTGCCAATTTCAAATATATACGGGTAAAGTTAGTGATGCTCTAGAAAAAACTTAGGAAGTCGTGTTGTAAAAGAACTGATAAGAAGCTTAGTTGGTAAATACCATAGAGTTTATTTCGACAATTTTTTCAGCTCTGTGCAGCTTCAGCAAGATCTGCTTCAAGATAGCATTTACTCTTGTGTGACAGTTCGTCGTGGTAGAACAAATCTTACTGATTTCAAAGCAGACAAAATTCTGAAACGAGGAAAGTCAGATTGGCATGTTTCCAGGGACGGTGCAGCCGCTTTGAAGTGGATGGATAAACGCAGTGTTCTGTTGTTGAGCAATTACCAAAATCCTGATAGTAGAAATAGCCTCAAGAAAAAGGAAGAATGGTTTGGTAGAGGAAATAAACTGCCCTCTGCTCGTGAAAGAATACAATCGACATATGGGATATGTCGATAAATTTGACATGTACAAATCATTATATGAAATGGAGCGAAAATCGCAAAAATGGTGGCACAGAATTTTTTGGTATTTTCTGGACGCATGTGTAGTAAACGCCTTCATTTGTACCAGAAAAAACTATGAGTCTTGAGCAATTTCGTTTGTCAGTTGCTGTTGGTTTGATTGGTGCCTCATCTGAAAATGAGAAACGTGGCCGTAAATCGTCCAGCACATCTTCAAATAAATTCAAAAAAATTGTGCCATTAGAAGTACGATATGATAAATGTACACATTTACCAGAACGTTGTAGTTCACAAAGATGTGCTAACTGTAGCACTTCAAAAGATGTCCACAGAACCATATGGAAATGTTCCATTTGTAATGTGGAACTCTGTCTTAACAAGGACCGGAATTGTTTCACCGCGTACCACACTAAGTGAGCAGGTGCCCAGTGGTTACTAACGGAAACCATATCCTGCAGGACAAAAGACGTTTCATACAAATAAGTGTGTCATTTACTTTACATTAAATAAGCATAATAAATATGTTTTTATAAGCAAAACAGATTTTTTCGAAAAGAAATTAATTGTGTCCTCAAAGGGTTAAGTTGAATGGCGGCATTTTCCGCCCTAAAGAGAGGACGTAAAGCCGTGTATCACGCCATTTTGGGCACGTTAAAGATGCTCACCGTCCTTACGGAAGAGTATATGAGAAATTTTCCAGTATGGTGAGGTACAATTGCTACCAGGCGTTAAAAGTTATATATAATTATGTACGACCCAGTTTTTGTAAGTATTAGATGACACGAAAATACATTATCTTAATCTTATTATTTTCCGATCATATATCTTGATAGCTTTATAAAAAAATGTTGCCTCCTTCGTATCTGGACACTCTGCTATCTGTCGTGTGTCTGGAAAGCAATCCGTCACGAGAGTATCCATCTCTTACAACAGGGGAAATGCGTGCTTTCACTGAAAATAAATATTACATCTCTATAATAAGATCACGTCTATTTCAGTTGGGAAATTCAGCGACAAGAACACACAGAAATACGTAGCACGTGTGGAAAGGCATGTGGTTAGAATTTGCCACGGAGAATATTGTAATAAAGCCTTTACGACACTTCCTTATGAGCGCTCTCAAAACTTAAGACATAATGGTAATTATCTGTATACGTGTGGGTTCTGTTCTGTTAAAAAAAAATTAAATAATTAACATTATCCACCCTTAATAATGAATAATAGAGCTTCACACATAATTTTTGCATTTCCACAAAATCCATATCCCTCACTTAAAGTTTTGATTCCTACAGGTTTTGATATAATTTTCAACGCCACCAAATAATTTTTGGTGATTTTTCATAATACAGGTCTCTATTTTAGTGAATTTTCATTAAGGAAATTCATTAATAGAGAGGTAATAGAGAGCGTGAATTTGGGCCCCTAAAACCCAACTCTGAGGTCCGTTTAAATTTATATATATATATATATATATATATATATATATATATATATATATATATATATATATATATATATATATATATATATATATATATATATACACATATATATACAAGGTGATTCATAAGTGGTGACCAAAAATGAAACCCCATGTTCTTTGAACAATTTTAGAGAGGGTATGTCCTATAAAAAATTTTCTTATAATGCTTCGTTAAAAAGATATAGGGTGTTGAAGTTGAATTTCAAAAAAATAAAATTTCCCAATTTTTTAAGAAGTAGCACAAATATTTTGCTGAAACTTCGCATGTGTAGGCTGCTATTTAAGGCACGTATTCTACCATTCTACAATTGAATCGGCTAATCCAGCAGTGGCGCGCGTACCCACATGTCATTAGTTATCCCTCAAGAAAAAAACGGGTAAGCCAATGATGTTTTTTTTTAAATCTTGCTTTTATTCGTGAACAAAATGACTCTCTTGATAATTTTCTGTACGACGCTTATTTTACGAGTAAGCAATGAATCAGGTAGGTAAGTGTTTTAGAGCACAGTTCATGATTTTTAACCAGTCGTTGTTTGGTAGAAAATTGCAATGATACACTTTTATCAGGCTTATAGTATTTATTTATTTCAATAAATGTTTAAAAATGCCTCCATTGGCCTGGATACACGCACGACATCTTTTTAATATGGAAAATTTAATGTCTTGAGGATTCATTGTTGCTTGAATATGACGAAAAGGATTATTTATCAGTTGTTGTAGCTGCTCTGGTGTATTTATTTGTATCTGTAGACCAGCCGCTTAAAATCACCCCAAAGATAGAAGTCCAGTGGGTTTAAGTCCGGTGATCCTGCAGGCCAATGTATTGGTGCAGTTCTGCCAATCCATCTTTCATTATAATGTTCATGTAGCCATGTAACAACGTTTCGACTATGATGCGCTGGTGCACCGTCATGCTGGTACCACATTATACATCTTGTTGCTAGTGGAATGTCATCCAGAATGTTTTCTACGCGGTTTTCTAGGAGCGCTAAGTACGAAGATCCATTTAAACGTTGTGGCAGAACTTCCATGAACAGTGAGCCGTTAAAAATACCACACCATAAATTAATAGAAAATCTATGTTGAAATGTGCGAGTCCTTGTTGCATGTGGATTTTCCAATGACCAGACATGCTCATTATGAGAATTATAAATACCATTTCTTGTAAATGTTGATTCGTCGGACCAGAAGATTAGATTAGGGAATAAGATATTTTGATTGTTCATTTCCAACATCCATTCACAAAAGACTCGTCGATGCACATTATCTCCAGGTAGAAGGCAATGAACATTCTGTCGATGATATGGATGTAAGGCTTCTCTATGTAAAATCCTCCAAACAAAGCTTTGAGAATATTGTAACTGCGTGGCAATCCTCCGAGTACTTGTAGAAGGTTGATCCATCACTGCATCCACCACTCTCTCTTTGTCTTCAAGTTGATGTTGTCTTCTACCATTAGCTCTAGCTTCACGACGTTGTCCAATACCGCACTGCCGAAGTCTTGAAAACGATCGACAAAAAACCCTTGGTGTAGGTTGACGGCGAGTGGGAAACCTACGTTGATATTCCCGACAAACAGCTAGAGCATTTCCATCAGCATATCCGTAGATAAAAATTATATCTGCATACTTTTCTGAGGTGTACTCCATTATAAGAAATAAAAAAGTATAAAATTTTGCAATTTTATACAGTTTACCACTTACACCTATCCAAAATAATAACTTGTTAACCTAAACGTCAAGTGATACTTAATGACAACTTTGGCAAACCAGACTACTACTTACTAAAATACAACAAAGATAATCGTCGTACAAAAAATTATTAAGACATTAAATTTTCCATATCAAAAAGATGTCGTGCGTGTATTCAGGCCAATGGAGGCATAAAAGTGTATCATTGCGATTTTCTACCAAACAACGACTGATTAAAAATCATGAACTGTGCTCTAAAACACTTACCTGATTCATTGCTTACTCGTAAAATAAGCGTCGTACAGAAAATTATCAAAAGAGTCATTTTGTTCACGAATGAAAGTAAGATTCAAAAAATTTATTTTTTTAAATTCAACTTCAACACCCTGTATCTTTTTAATGAAGCATTATAGGAAAAAATTTTATAGGACATACCCTCTCTAAAATTGTTTAAGGAATATGGGGTTTCATTTTTGGTCACCACTTATGAATCACCTATATATATATATATATATATATATATATATATATATATATATATATATATATATATATATATATATATATATATATACAGGGTCACATCAACCCCTTAAGGGTGGTGATTATATTTTAAATAGGGAACATGGGTCGAGTGTTACATCATTTGAAAGCTCTTTCCTTTCTAAATTCAGCACACTATTTTTTTTTGGAAGTTTTATCAACTCGTTAAAAAAAAATTATTCACAGTTGAAGATGCAAAAACGCATTTCACTCATTCCGATAAGAAATGTACTGATAGTCAATGTTTTGTTAGTTACATTATACATTACACATCGCAATTCCGGATTCTTTGCGGTGGAAAAGTGGCACGGGATTGGTTAGGTTAGACTGGATACTAAATTGCATTTTTTCTTTCCTACAGATACATAGACAAAGGTAGTTTTTGTAATTGTTTTTTCAGTAGAAATTAGTGTTATAGAAATTTTACCTATCTTCAAGGGCTCTAAATAAAATTTTACAAAAAGTTAATAGAGTTTCATATCTTAATTTATATACTTGTTACATTTTGTTTTCAAATTGACATGTTTTATTCCCTTTTGGTGTTTTACACACACACACAAATATATATATATATATATATATATATATATATATATATATATATATATATATATATATATATATATATATATATATATATATATATATATACAGGGTGATTCATAAATGGTAACCAAAAATGAAACTCCATGTTCTTTGAACAATTTTAGAGAGGCTATGTCCTATACAAATTTTTTCTATAATGCTTCATTAAAAAGATACAGGGTGTTGAACTTGAATTTCAAAAAATTAAATTTCCCAATTTTTTAAAAAGTAGCACATATATTTTGCTGAAACTTCGCATGTGTAGTCTGCTATGTAAGGCGCGTATTATACCATAACAATTAAATCGGCTAATCCAGCAGTGGCGCGCGTACCCACATGTCATTGGTTATCCCTCAAGAAAAAAACGGGTAAGCCAATGATATATTTTTTTATTTTTCATTTTTTGAATCTTACTTCCATTCGTGAACAAAATGACTCTCTTGATAATCTTATTTTACGAGTAAGCAATGAATCAGATAAGTGTTTTAGAGCACAGTTCATGATTTTTAACCAGTCGTTGTTTGGTAGAAAATTGCAATTATACACTTTTATCCATTGGCCTGAATACACGCACGACATCTTTTTAATATGGAAAATTTAATGTCTTGATAATTTTTTGTACGACGATTATTTTTGTTGTATTTTAGTAAGTAGTAGTCTGGTTTGCCAAAGTTGTCATTAAGTGTCACTTGACGTTTAGGTTAACAAGTTATTATTTTGAATAGGTGTAAGTGGTAAACTTTATAAAATTGGAAAATTTTCTACTCTTTTACTTCTTATAATGGAGTACACCCCAGAAGAGTATGCAGATATAATTTTTATCTACAAATATATGCTGATGGAAATGCTCTAGCTGCTTGTCGCGAATATCAACGTAGGTTTCCCACTCGCCGTCAACCTACACCAAGAGTTTTTTCTCGATCGTTTTCAAGACTTCGGCAGTGCGATATTGGACAACATCCTGACGCTAGAGCTAATGGTAGAAGACAACATCAACTTGAAGACGAAGAGAGAGTGGTGGATGCAGTGATGGATCAACCTTCTACAAGTACTCGGAGGATTGCCACGCAGTTACAATATTCTCAAAGCTTTGTTTGGAGAAATTTACATCGAGAAACCTTACATCCATATCATCGACAGAATGTTCATTGCCTTCTACCTGGAGATAATGTGCATCGACGGGTCTTTTGTGAGTGGATGTTGGAAATGAACAATCAAAATATCTTAATCCCTAATCTAATCTTCTGGTCTGACGAATCAACATTTACAAGAAATAGTATTTATAATTCTCATAATGAGCATGTCTGGTCATTGGAAAATCCACATGCAATAAGGACTCGCACATTTCAACATAGATTTTCCATTAATTTATGGTGTGGTATTTTTAACGGCTCACTGTTCATGGAAGTCCTGCCACAACGTTTAAATGGATCTTCGTACTTAGCGCTCCTGGAAAACCGTGTAGAAAACATTCTAGATGACATTCCACTAGCAACAATATAATATAATGTGGTACCAGCATGATGGTGCACCAGCGCATCATAGTCTAAACGTTGTTACATGGCTACATGAACATTAAAATTAAAGATGGATTTGCAGAACTGGACCAATACATTGGCCTGCAAGATCACCGGACTTAAACCCACTTGACTTCGATATATGGGGTGATTTTAAGCGACTGGTCTACAGTGAACAAATAAATACACCAGAGCAGCTACACCAACTGATAAATAGTGCTTTTCGTCATATTCAAGCAACAATGAATCCTCAAGACATTATATTTTCCATATTAAAAAGATGTCGTGCGTGTATTCAGGCCAATGGAGGTATTTTTGAACATTTATTGTAATAAATAAATTACTATAAGCCTGATAAAAGTGTATCATTGCGATTTTCTACCAAACAACGACTGGTTAAAAATCATGAACTGTGCTCTAAACACTTACCTGATTCATTGCTTACTCGTAAAATAAGCGTCGTACAGAAAATTATCAAGAGAGTCATCTTGTTCACGAATGAAAGTAAGATTCAAAAAATGAAAAATAAAAAAATATATCATCGGCTTACCCGTTTTTTCCTTGAGGGATAACCAATGACATGTGGGTACGCGCGCCACTGCTGGATTAGCCGATTCAATTGTTATGGTAGAATACGCGCCTTACATAGCAGCCTACACATGCGAAGTTTCAACAAAATATATGTGCTACTTTTTAAAAAATTGGGAAATTTTATTTTTTGAAATTCAACTTCAACACCCTGTATCTTTTTAATGAAGCATTATAGGAAAATTTTTTATAGGACATACCCTCTCTAAAATTGTTCCCCACAGCTGATAAGAAAATTAATTAACTCAAACGAGTTTTTGAGTCCCCGACAACGAAAATCTGAATAAGTGATTCTACCCCGCAGCATCTAAATTATATCTGTGAAATTTACGAAGTTACGTCTTTGGGTCAAAGGAACGCACTCATATTTTAAATCTAATTTGCTGAGCTTTTCATATTTCACGATTTTATTACGTAAGTTACTGCTAATAAATTCATAAATTATGTCATCGCACAAGCATGAGAGTGTATAAAATCGATTCGTTAAGTTTTAGTGTGATTGGATTTTAAGTTATCTACACCTGTCATTACCGTAAGGAATTCCTCAAGCTTTGGCGCTTATAAACCAATAGAATTGCTGTTATGTCATCAACGTTTAATAAATTGGGTAGCAGTAGATGAAAACGTGGTATATTTGATATGGGTAACTCACGAAAGGTGTTTTAAATTTGTTTGAAAACTCGCGATTAGGTTACGAATACAGACAAGTAAGATCTCTATGGGATTTTATAACTGATTCTTCATAACAACCACATACAGTGTGCGGTCCGAAATTTTGCGATTCCGATTACATTTTTCTCTGAAGTTATTTTAAAAGGCATAAAAACAGAAAGCTCTTTCTCATTGGTACGTTTTCTGTTCTACAAGATACCTTTACAAATTTTCAACAAAACGTTTCGTTTAGAAGAACCCATAAATAAGTATATTTTTTGTAAGACACGCAAGAAAAGTACACCATATATTGGACACCATTTCCCCTCACGATTTTAACTGTGTACGGTACAATATCATTCCGTATGTTTTTATTTTGAAAAAAGCATTTTAATCAGTTTCTGACATTTTGGACTAGTATGCGTAAAAACCATGCCGACGAAAAAAAAAAGACGATTTTCAATTTTGACAAAATTTTACTGACATATTAGTATTATCTTTGCTACGTTTCCCAAAGTCGATCATTATTTATAATGGAAGGAGGCGAGTTTTACAAATAAAAAAAATGATATGCTGTCCTGGTATATTTTGTGCACCAGAAATTATGTAGAAGCCGAAGAGGTGTATTTGGACAAAAATGCGGGTAAAGATTTACTTTCGGGCCGCGTGTTCGATTTTTATGAAATTTTGTATATAGACGCGTTTTAGGGTGTAGATGACAAAATTTACAATAAAAATGAGGGCAGAAACCAACTTTTGGAGTTAGTAGGAAATTTTTGTCGAAAAAATGTAGGTTATACTCACTTTTGCGGCATGTTTTTTGTCATATTTTACACATTTTCGGGGGTCGCTGGTTTTATATTAAGCTAAAGAAGGGTGTATTCCACTATTCTAATTCATTTTCACATAGTTAGTGCACCCCCACAATTTCAATATAAAATTTTCCTTTTTGCAACAATATCAAACTTCAAAATGTATGACATTAAGGCTTTATATGTCAAATGTCAATTTCAACTTAGGATCGGTTATACGATGAAAAGAAGGGGAATTTTCAGAGACACCTAAACAGTTAAGGGGGTGCACTAACTATGTGAAAATGAATTAGAATAGTGGAATACACTCTTCTTTAGCTTGATATAAAACTAACCACCCCAAAATGTGTAAAATATGACAAAAGCATGCCGCAGAAGTGAGTATCACCTACATTTATCCAACAAAAACTTGCGCATATCTCCAAAAGTTGGCGTCTCATTTTTATTGTGATTTTCGTCATCTACACCCTAAAACACATCTACATACAAAATTACCAAAATCCGGACCTGACCTGATAAGTCCATTTTAGGCGTTTAGTGTTTAATCTAAAAGAATACGGTTCATTTAAAAAACCTGTGCTGTCCCGACAAAAACATTCCAGTAAAGAAAAATTATACAAAGTTATACAATCCGTAAATAGAAATCCAGAAACATCAACCATGTACAAAAGATTCCGGAGATAAAATACCCCTCCATTCGGATCTCCGGGAGAGGGGTGTACAGGGTGCGCCAGCATCAAGATTTAACATATCCTTCTCGAATATATGTGGCCTAAATTCTAACCTGAACACCGTCCACCATTTTCTCCAGGCTAACAGGCCCCAACTCCTCTTCCTCACGGAAACCCAAATCAGTGCCAAAATAGCCATTAATCATCTTAATTTCCCGGGGTATGACCTCCTTACTTCCTTTAGATTGCATGGAGGCGTGTGCATATACGTCCATAGCAATCTAGCATGCACCAGACTCCCCAATTCAGAAGCTGGAAGAAAAGACATACTTTGGATGAAACTCTTACTCTCAGGGCTGCAACTAAATTCATCTGTTGTATTTACCGGTCACCTTCTGACAACATCTTTGTCCAGCTCTTCGACTACCTTTCTGAAAAAACCGACCATCTGATTTCTGAATATCCTTCCTCCGAGGTCACTGTTCTTGGTGACTTCAATGTCCATAATAAGGAATGGCTAGGATCTTTAAAAACCGATCCACAAGGGAGAGCAACGGAGGCCTTTGCGGTCAGCAATTCTTTAGACAATATGGTTCAGCAACCTACTTACTTTCCTCGCATTCCAACACACAGCTCAAATCCCTTGGATCTCCTTCTTACTACAAAACCTGAATGCTATAAGATATTAGTCACCGCCCCCTTGGTCGCTCAGACCACGGCATGGTCACTGCTTCCTGAACAATGCAACCCGAGGTCACACAGTCATCACACCCACGTATCGTTTGGAACTACAACTCTGCGAACTAGGACGAAATTAGGAATTACTTTTCCTCATTTCCATGGGCGTCTGTCTGCTTCTCTCATCCTGACCCCTCTGATATCTCACAAAACGTCACCGAAACTAACCAAGCTGGCATGGAATTATTTATGCCACGTACAAAGAAAACCTCTTCAGCCACTCAAAAGCCCTGGTTCTCTAAATCCTGTGACAAGGCCAGACTTGAAAAGGTCAAAGCTCACAAAACGCTTCTACACAATCCCAGTCAAGACAACCGTCAAGCTTTGAACGACGCAAGAAACCGTTATGTCCGCATTTTTTCTGAGGCAAAAAACTCGTTTAATAACCACATCAAAAACAAAGTCCTTTTAAGCTCCAACGGCAGCAAGCCCTTCTGGACTCTTGCTAAATCTATTGAGAATAATTTCTGCAAGAGCACATTCCCACCTCTTGTTTCAGGGGACGAAATTGTTTCAGGGGACGAAATTGTTTCTACCGCCCTGCGCAAGGCTGAACTTTTTGCCTCGTTGTTCTCCAGTAATTCTAGTCTCAACCCACCTCCAAATATTTAACCAACAACAGTCCCCAATGTCGCGCATAAAATGACGGATATCATTTTCTGGTCTTGACGAGATCCCAGCAATTGTTCTCAAAAAATGCGCACCAGAACTTGCTATTGTCCTGACTCGTCTGTTTCAGACATCTTACAATAGAGGCATACTCCCTACTAACTGCCAAACTGCTCGAGTACAACTGGTCCCCAAGAATGGATCCAAAGCGCTTCTTAGCAACTACAGGCCTAGTCACTCCTTTCAGTCGTCTCTAAAATGATAGAAAAGTATATAAACACCGAATTGCTAAAATTTCTTGAAAAACACAGTCTAATCCACGACAGGCAGTATGGATTCCGTCAGCGCAGATCAACTACCGACCTCTTCTCCTTTGTCACCCATTCTTGGAGCAAGTCTATGGAACTACACGGTGAATCCCAGATTGTCGCTCTAGCCATATCCGAAGCATTCGACCAGGTCTGGCATGCAGCGCTGCTTAACAAACTACCGGCCTATGGCCTACCAACAGAACTCTGTACCTGGACAGCAAAGTTTCTCTCTAACCGGAGCATTTCTGCTGTCGTGGATGGCCATTCCTCTAAACTTTATCCAATTAATGCAGAAGTCCCTCAAGGTTCAGCTACAGCCCCTACTTTGTTTCTTCTCCACATCAATGACCTCCTCTGTAGCACATCCAACCCAGTTCACAGTTATGCGGATGACAGCACCCTGCACTCAAATATGCAATATTCTAAGCATGTATCTTTATCCCAATTAGATGAGGATCGCAGACTCATGGAGGGTTCTGTCTCTGTGGATCTCCAAAAAATATTAGACTGAGAAGTAGAAATCTTGTATAATTCAACTCCGCCGAATCTCAGTCTTGCTTTCTATCTTACAAGAGATACACCAGCCTTAGACACATCACAATGAACAACCAAGTTATTCAAAGTAATGAGTCCTTTTCACTTGTTGGCATTTCTGTGGATAAAAATCTCAATTGGCACCAACACGTCACATCAATTGCAGAAGCGGCTGTTAAGAAATTAGGTTTCCTCTTCCGGGCTCACAAAGACTTTTCATCAACTAATGTCTATACCTTATATACTTCACAAATCAGGCCAAACCACGAATACTGCTCCCACATCTAGGGCGCCGCTGCCGCTTCTACACTCGCTATCCTGGACTCCATTCAGAATAGGGCTATACGTCTCATCGGTGACCCTACCCTCACCCAAAGGTTGCCATCCCTTGCCCACTGATGTGCCGTTGGTGACCTCTCTCCCTTTTATGGATATCTGCACGGGCACTGCTCATATGAGCTTTCTTCCATAGTTCCTCCACCTGCTGCCCCCAACAGATCTACCAGGGGAACAGAGCGAATGCACCCTTTTACTGTACAGGTCACCAGACATAGAACATCTTGTTATGCCCGCCTTTTCTCACAAGGACTTTCAAATTGTGGAACTCCTTGCCGGCACATGTTTTTTCCTTCTCCTCCGAACCTCCAAACTCTCAAGTCCAGAATTAACAAGGTGTCTCTTTCCTCCTTGTCGACACCCACGGTACGATAGTATTTAGGCTGTGAGCCCTCGTGGTGTGTGGTTGAAAAAAAGGCGTTTAGTGTTTAATCTAAAAGAATACGGTTCATTTAAAAAACCTGTGCTGTCCCGACAAAAATATTCTAGTGAAGAAAAATTATACAAAGTCATACAATCCGTGATTAAAAATTCAGAAACATCAACTAGAAGAATTGAAATCCGGATTGGGGTAGCTGAATTTACAGTTCATTTTATTTTAAGAAAGAATCAAGTTTAACCTTATAAGTTCCGAACCTGTGAAAGACTAAGTCATGGTAATGATGAACGACGTAGAAATGTTTGCTCGTGGTATACCAAGATGTGAGATATTAGCCTAAATTTTCCTTCAAAAGTGATTTGGTCGGATGAGAGTATGGAAATACTAAATATCCGGATTTGTCTAGCAATCAACAGTGAGTCAAATAAATAAGAAATTTAGAGGAACGTCTAGCGTGGAATATTTGCCAAAAACAGGGCGCCGGTCTATAAGTGAAGAAGTAAACGTCTTATTGGCAGTGAAAGAGTATCCCCGCAGTAGTCTTCCGAGACAATGAAATTTCATTTCAGACGGCACATATAGTATTAACACTTGAAAAGCTTCATCCTTATAAAATACAGCTTTTGCATGAGTTATCCGATGACGATCCAGACCTAAGGATGCAGTTTAGTGTAACATTAATGGATAAATGTAATGATAACTCTTTGCAAGTACCAACTATTCTGTTTTCGGACGAATCTACTTTTACACTACATGGAAAAGTTAACAGTCGAAACTGTAGACATTGGGCAAGGGAAAATCCAAGATGGATGCGACGGAATCACACACAATATCCACCAAAGGTAAATGTTTGGGCGGGAATTGTTAGGGATAGGATTATTGGTCCCTACTTTTTTATGCAACTATAAATGGACCACGATATGTACAATTTTTACAGCAACATCTCATTCCGACGTTATTGAACGTATTTCTGAATGGATAGAATGCTGGTATGGTAAATCATGTGGTATCAGCAAGATGGTGCCCGCGCATTATGACCATAATGTTCGGCAGTATCTGGATCAACAATTTCCCAACAGATGGATTGGCAGGCGTGACATAATCCAGCACGATCACCTGACCTAACTCCACATTTTTTTCTGTGGGGTCATTTGAAGAATGTGGTGTTCAAAAGTTAACCAGATACTATCGACGAATTAAAAACAAGAATTAGAACTGAATGTACCAATATTTCTCCAGAGATTATAAATAGAGTCCAACAAGAATTTGTTGACCGTTTGGGATATGGTCAGGTACAAGAAGACGGGCATTTCGAGCATTTAATTAGATAATACTGAACTATTTAATTCTTTATCGGCTTCACTTGTGTTAGGTGTTCTGATAATATAAATTTTATTACTCACGTTATTTTATTCCTACAAAAAAAATTGGTGTTGCTGAATAGAGAATTGGATTAGCTTTAAAATGATGTACCACGCTACCCACCATCCAATTTCAAAGTTTTCGAAAGGGTAGATACCCCTTGAAGAGGTACAACGATAGGGGTGATATTTTTATATCAAAAAGTTATTTGTTGAAAATAAAAATCGACGTGTTTTTGAATTTTGCTTAATAATGGTCACTTTCAATTTTATTGAATTTGTGCCTTACTTTATAGATACGGTGTATATACGTCTCCTGTCTGATTAACATAACTTGCTTCCTTTGCCAGTTGATCAACCTTTTCATTTATTGTGTGTTTTTGTTTCTTTAACGTCGGCCTATTTCCGCGACTATGGCCAATCACCGACGCCAGGGAGCAGTTTTACCTCACTATCCTGGAAATTTTGCCGAACCCCTGTCTTTCTGTAAGGAGGGTAGGGATCTTTAACGTGCCCAACATCGCATGGACACGGGACCGACGGCTTTACGCCCCCTCCGAAGGGCGGAACGTGCAGACATTCAACTTGCTCAAATACAATGCCAGAACCTCGGTTGATGTTAATTTTACAGTTTGTACTGAAAAAGTGAAAGGAGTACGCCGGGATCGAACCCAGTACCCTTCGGTTCAAAGGCACACGTTCTTACCTCTGAACCACCGAGGTCCTTTTTCATTTATTAAATTACGATTTGCATGTAAGGGTCTATTATAACTAACGGTAGGTATACTTATCATAACGATGAGTTCTTTCATTGTTTAAATTTAGACGTTATTTGGATAAGGGTTGAACTTGATAATGATAAAATCTTAATACATTTTTAAATGTCCCACTTTTAACATAATTAGCATAATTATAGCCATATGTGTCTACGTGAATATGTCGAGGGTAGCATGCTTTTAGACTATTTAGACAGATAAGATGATAATTTATAGATGATGAACTTAAAATCATAATTATTTTTCTTCCGCGTTGCTATAACCTCTTCAAACCAGATGTACTACTTTAATAGAACAAATTAATAAACTACCGCAGTGTTGGTACAAAGAGTTTTATTTTGTGTAACGTAATTTCGGTTTGATATTACATTTATCATAAACAGGTTACGAATGAACAAATACCTAGGTTGCAGACCATGTCAAAAATAAGCACCGCTGTGGAAGAACAATTTCTGGTCTTTGTGCAACAAGATAAGTTTAATCCATTTTTGAACAAAACCATTTGAGTCCCGTATTGGTGAACGATAAATCACCAAAATTATAATACAAAACTCATGATTAATGTGTCTGCTATTTTAAAAACTTTATCTTTTGGCGATTCAAGGTGTTGGCTAATATCTTCGGCCACAATATTTTCCTTCGACATTACAAGTACTTCTCCGTGTCCAAATATGCTTCGAGAAAAATATGCGCTTACTTTAAAGTTGGAATCTGTTTTTCTATATTATCTGGTAACCAGTGTTCTGTTCAGAATACAAGTTTAATGTCGCGCATACGATTCAGGAAAAGTTCAGTTCTTCTATGTAATTAGAGAATCATTAAATATTTAAATTGAAAATTACTTACTGCTTATTTTCTAAATTAGATCAACTTTTTTCACTGACATACGTACCTGTATCTTCATCTCTTGTCTGGCTTGTGTAAAAATTTCTATTATTTTTATTTGTAGGAAAATAATGCCTAGAAAATGCAACCCCTTTTGGCCAAAAGTAATTCCCGTGCAACTCGTCACGCAATGAACGATCCGCACCGATTTTAAAGCATTTGCTGTCACTTCTCACTTCGTGTTACTTGCAGTTATTCAACTACAAAATGCTTGCCTCTTGTAATATATTTTGGCTAAAAATATTGTAGTATCATATCTGATGTCACATTGTTTTCAACGCTTAAAATAAAGAGCCATATTCTTGAGTCGTTCCTTTTGATTTCGTTCCATACAAATCAATTTCCACTCGGCCGCATAGTAATTGTTTTTATTTGCGGTTCTTTTATAAGTAACTTTGACTCAATCTGAGTGAATCTTCTTATTTTCTGCTGATGATGACATTTCATTTCCCAGTCTAATTCAATCGTCCATGACTTTTTGTTGGTATTTTATTATTTCTGAATACCTAGATTTTGGTCCCTCGTATGTTCGATCAGTGTTATTCCCTAAACCGCGCTTAATGAAAATTTCTTGGATATGGAACTTTTTTTGTTTTTATCAGCACATGGGGTATTTTGATAATTTATTAGACCTTTATCTTTTCCAGTTTAATACAACCTTCCATGACTTTTGTTGGTATTTTATTATAAGCAAATTTTTATCAAAAAAATTCGCAAATAGAGAGATATCGATAGCAAGACTTTGCAAACATTTCTTCAAATGACTCCAAATTTTAAGCATTTAATGAAAATTCGCTATCATAACGCACTTGCTGCGTCCAGAATTTTTTTCTGGATGGGTTGATTTTTGACCTTCGTATGTTTGAAGCGGTGTTATTTGCTAAACCATTCTTATTGATTTATTTTTTTGTAGATTGCAATTATTTTTTGTTTTTATCAGCACATGTGGTATTTTTAAAATTACTCAGTCCTTTATCTGCATCGCCGCTTGATAAAGAATTTTGTTTTGCATGTTTTTCACTTAACTGTTTGTTAGTTTTTTATAAATACTTACAGTTGTTTTCTTCCTTTACAAGATCCTGCTTTAATCTGGATACTTTTCTATTACCAATTTGTTATTGTGTTTTTAATTCCTCGACCACTTGCGTAAGAAAGTCATATGCATCCTCTTGGAAATTTGTGTTGCCGGATTTTGTGCTAAACTACTGATGTTTTCCTCAAAAAGTGTTTCGCAGTACAACTTCTTAATTGTCGCACGTTTTATGTGGCATACAGTGTGCGCCAATTAAAACTTCCCACCTGAAAAATATCGGAAT
Organism: Tillus elongatus; assembly: GCA_964006375.1. Lineage (NCBI taxonomy): Eukaryota > Metazoa > Arthropoda > Insecta > Coleoptera > Cleridae > Tillus > Tillus elongatus. The sequence continues at coordinate 206,244,615 of OZ023263.1, forward strand.
AAAAAAAAATCGGGACGCAGCTAATGCGTTATGGTAGCGAATTTTCATTAATTGCTTTAAATTTACATAACTCAATTTTCTATAAACCTAGAAAGTTGTATTTACGAGGGCAACATACCAACCACATTTCACCAAAATAACTTTGTTATTTTTTGAGATACAGTTATTTTTTCAGATTTTTTTTGAAAAACTGGTCCGAAAAGGCTGGTTAACGAACTCATCCAAGCCATTAATAAAAGAAATATTCTTTCCGAGTTTCATTAAAATCGGTTAATAACTTTTTGAGTTATCGTGTGGATACGTACCTATATATATATATATAT